>JAMKCH010000258.1:0-40644 GCA_023653785.1 Ophioderma brevispina | reverse complement strand
GCATGGGTACAGGAAAGTTTGGCGAGTAACAGGACCGGGGGGGGGGGGGGGGGGGCAATATACTTTAGCCTGTTTAGGGTTTGGTTTCAGGCACGTTATACAAACATACTCATTTAGAGTGATAAAAACATATAAAAATATGTATTTAGGGTGCATTTCTAAACCGTTACACAAATAACTTGTTTAGGGTAGCAAAATCATCCCCAAATGCTTGTTTAGGGTCGCAAAATCACACAATTCCAACACAACTTGTCCCCCAAAACAAATTTCAAGAAATAGAATGGAGTAATAGAGGTAGGCCTATAGCACAAAACGTGTGGCAAGAATTTCACTGAATAGCTAGTCATTTGTCTTTCAGTTCGCCCTATTAGTATTGTCCTATCAAATAAGAAACCTAATTTACATGGCTATAGGCCTGATCATGCTTTTCTGTGAGGAATACAGCTAGTATTTATTATTTGTTATGGTTTAAATTGATAACAAAATGTTTATTGAATAAATTTATTTTTTTTTATGAAAGTACATTTTTAGCTAATACTCCCAAAATAATAAATGACTTGAAACATGAAATAACCACGGCTAGTTGAAAGTAACACTACCAAAATAAAACAAAGTATGGTGAAAAGAAGACCACTATATGGCCAGTTACTACGTATGATTGAAAATCGTTCTTTTCATTATGGTAATTTCTTCTCTTGGTAAGGGCATTAAATCTATTTGTAATTTAATTAACAATAATGAAGTGTGGGATAAACCCAACATTCTTTCCAAATCATCAGTCAATGACTTAGTTACAACTTCTTTGAAATCAAAATATGATATGGAATGGTATTCTCATATTTCTACCAAACAAACGAAATTTAGAACGTACTACTGTCAATTTAAACGTTCATTTAATCAAGTTCACATTCTTAATCGTATTCAAAGATCTACTTTTTGTAAACTTCGTATTAGTGCACACAATTTAATGATCAAAAAGGGTCGTTATTCTTACCCTAAAATCCCTCCTGAAAACAGGATTTGTACTATTTGTGACTTACAAGAAACAGAAAATGAATACCATTTCATAATGAAATGTAAATCTTATACTCCTCAGTGTAAGGAGCTTTTATCTTATATTAATGATGCTTATAACACTGATAATTTCTCTAATTATGATTATTTCTTTAAAATAATGACTGTCAGCGATTTTGACAGTTAAAAGTAGTATCTAATTTTGTTTTTTCTGCTTTTAATAATCGTTCTAATACTGTGTAGTTATTTACATGTAATACGTGTGCTATTGTTTCATTGATCATACCTATATGTTGGGTGAATATCAATAAATTTGGCCTTTTGGTCATACTAAACTGTAAACTGTAACTGTATGATCAAATCAAAGAGCCCCAACTATGAACTGGACAGTGCTAATTGAAGTTATAACATAACTGTCATCTAGATGAACATGAAACATGGGCATTGCACATAGAACTGTTACTATAAATGCACACAAACACACACCACACCACACACATACCCGACACATACCCACACACGCACCCCAGCGCGCGCGCGCACACACGCACCCACCACACGTACGACATTCACCAATACAAATTACAAAATGGAAATAGACAAACGTTTCTAAATACTACTACTAACAAACATAATACGTTAACATTATATAACATTACAAAATCTGGCTACAACAGAAAGTATGTCATAGTCAATCTGCGTATATATATATATATAATATATATATATATATATATAATATATATATATATATACAGATAATAAACTCCTGGCTGTATTAGAAGTATGCCTCTGCCTGTTCCTGTATTTGATAGAGTTTATTACCTGGCACTGGTGGGTAAAGTGCAACTCATTAAATATAATTTTAAAGGGCCCCGCTAAGCATCTGTCAACGGAGTATTTAAGTTAATCTCTCACATGGGTAATAAGGACCTAGCAGTGGTTAGAGATTGACCTTCAGGGTTAATACCTCTGAGACTAGTTTAAAGTGGGGCAAGCTGGGCGGGCAAGGGGAGCATAAAAGAATTTAATGGGTGGATAATGGGTGCCTCATTAAAATTCAATGGAGCCTATACATAAAGTGCCCAATTGAGCACCCATTAAAGTAACGGGCCAATTTGGAGACGACCCCTAAAAATCTTAATATAGTACATGTAATACACATAAAAATATACAGACATAAAAAACATTTCTATCTCTGCATCGGAATTTCACGGGACAGGGCAATATTGTTCTTAGGCAAAAATTTCTGGCCAAGAACGAATAGCCTCATTCGGACACCAAACAATTATCTTACCCGAATTGCATGTCACTCTTTGGTGCAGGAAGATCGCCTGTGGTGACCCGTTCGGGCCCTTGAGGTACTATAAACGTAAAACTGATCCGCTCAGGGGCCGAACGATTAGTTGTTTCTAACACACGCATCCCACACGGGTCCGCGTCTAAGGCGACGATTGCTAGAGGATAAGCCAGAACTTGTAGTACCCGCGACCTACCCGTACCCAACCCGGGGTCACAAAATTGCGGACCGTTCCCATACCCATAGTCTGGAACCCATACCCGTACCCGTACCCATGACGTTTCACATGCTGGACCAGACCCTACCCGTACCCATGGTCTCGGACCCGTACCCGTACCCATGGTCTTGAACCCGCGACATGGTCTTGGACCATACCCGTACATAACCCATGGTCTTGGCGCGTACCCATACCCCAGGTTTTCGCGACCCGTACCCATGGTCTTGTACCCGTATCCATTCCCATGGTCTTGTAACCATTCCAGTTTCCATGTTGTGGTTGCCATACTCTATCTGTACCCTATGTAAAATTAAAAAAACAAAAAAAAACTAATGGCCCGGATAGTCTTTTTTTAATAGGATATGAATGGAGTTTAATTTTGTTTTACTTTGATGAATGTTAAGGTCAAACATTAAGGGATTTTACACATCAGATGTCCCAAAAAAAAGATTTTTGTGCACTGAATGTTAAGCTCCACATCTGGAAGGACTAAGCCCGGAGGAAATTGTTCTTGGTACAAAAAAAAAATGAAATTTTTTTTTTTTTGGACTTTGAAGCAATAGAATGTTTTATATTAAAAAATATAGTAAACTCTAATTTACTTGTGTTTTCAACTTTTCACCTTGGATGACGAACATTCCTGTGTAGCCACATACACAAAAATCAAAATATGTTTCTCTTGCTGACCACTTTAAATTTATGCAACAAAACTATTTCAGTTATCTACAGTTTTGTCACAAAAATACGAGGATACACCATGGATTATAGTATCACTGTGCAGTACATATGCACCAGAGGTATGCCTCAGTGCTTTCACAATTAATTGCACTGTTCGACATTAACTGTCCCCCAATATTGAATGAACAGGTTACCCCACACCCTAGGCGGACGGACACTTACAGGCCTACACTGCACACAACTTAATTGGATAGTAGGGCCACATATCTTGAAAAGTAATGATTCTTCATTTCGCCACTTTTTCAGTTGCTGAAAATACTTATAAGGATTCCCGAGACTTAACCTTCATTCTGCTAGCTATCCGTGCAAATTTCAAATCAAATATATTGACTCCTTCAGGTGGATCCTGAGAGATGTCTTTAAGTTTGGAACTCTTGCACTATATGTACCAGGATTAATTACTCAAAGGTCTGTACCTGTACCCAAAGGACTCGTACCCATAACCATGGCACTGTAACCGTACCCATGGGTTTGTCGTAAGCAGGACCCGTACCCATACCCGTACCCAGGGCTTGGACCGACCCGTACCCATGACTTTGTCACAAGTGGACCCGTAACCCATACCATACCCGTGTGGTCTGGGACCCGGACCCGTACCCGGACCCGTACCCGTACCCACAGTCTCGGACCCGTACCCGTCTAACCATACCCATGGTCTCGGGCCGTACACATAATCCGGACCCACCACACAACAGTCTGGGTAAAGCGCGTAATTAATGACTCCAACGCGGTGATAGGAGACTTCTGAAGCTCGGAGCCCATTCCGTGCGTAATATCACATCTTCGTGGGCTTATCACCGCTGAGATCAGCATTGAGGAATTATCTCAGAAGCGATGGCGTGGAGGGCGCCCACAACGTTTTCGTCGGAGTACTATCAAAACGTGGAAACTCCACATGAGAACGTGGCGAGGGCTCTCCTGCAGAACACACTAAGACACAACATAAATATCTGCACTATAATAAGTCTCCCCAACCGGTTTCCGACTATGACGCTCGCCCCGAACCCCGGAGTATTCCGTATGTCAGGTGAGCATCTATGTCCCCCGAATTTTGGTATTGCATTTTAAGGCACGTAACATATGTTCTTTATGTTTAGTGTATGTCGCGCCTTTGGCTGCATTCTTTTGACCGCGCTCTGAGATATCATGCTCACCGCCGATGAGTGACCAGTCTGGTCTGTGATGAAATAATTTAAACGGGGGTTTTAATGCATATGTTTCAACATTGGTGTAAAGGAGACTCAGCTCAGGTAATGATTTAGTCAATATTCCATGCCATAACCTACATGCTCGGTGTGTTTCATCATTAGCATTCCATGCTCATTTTCACCCATGCAGCGCAGTCCCCCATTGTACCTCCGACCTCTTCTGCACACAATCCTGTTTGTGCATCCTTACCCCAACCCGTTTACTACTCCCACGCCCCGCTCCCCTCATATCGCCACAATCATAGCACATGACCTATCTGCGTGCGTCCCCTTCCCTTTCCCCCCTGCGACTTGTTTTGCGTGGTGCTCCGGCCAAAACGGGAATCCGGGCAATAAGAGCAAGGTCGACAGGGTGTGACCTGGGGTCATGGTATGAGACCATTTTCTCCTTTGAGGGGTGCTTGATGGCCTAAAATGGATTACTTTGGGGCATCCACTTCTCAGAAGGAAATGCATATATTTCAGTCAACATTGGAAGGAAATCAGGCGCTCAGTTATATGATTTATTAAAACATAATGTGTTTTGACTAATCTTGCCAAAAGTACTTGGGAACGCTCACCTTTTTTCTTATGTTGCCACTTTCCATTTGCAAGTGAACCTCACAGCTCCCCTTGAAACACTTCTGTGAATGAGGACAACGTGAGGATGTCCTCTTGCACACTAAGGGACACAACACATGTGGGCCACGGCAGGACTCGAACTCCAACTTAAATGGTCTGATGATCATGAGTTTGAATTTTTCTACGACCACAAATTCAATCAACCACCAATCAGGCCACCAAAATATAATTGGTTAATAAAAAAGATTTTTGGGGTTGAGTTGTTGTCAACATCAGAGACATTGCTTAAAATCCATTGACTCATTCAATCACTTGGATCATCTGAGGGGTCAACAGGTTGACCGCAGTATTACCCCTTATGTGCAACTCACTAACCCAAAATGCAACTCGTTGGCAAACAACGGTGGCAGGCGACACAAGGCCATGGAATTATGTATTTTAAATCAATATTTGTAAATGATGGTGAAATTCAACATTCTAAAGCTACCATCACCACTGATGTAACTTATAGCTTGTGCATATTCGTGTTACAGGTTTGATATGGTTCCCACAGCTCTAGGCAGTTGCGTTGAGA
The DNA here is from genome assembly GCA_023653785.1 of Ophioderma brevispina. Taxonomy (NCBI): domain Eukaryota; kingdom Metazoa; phylum Echinodermata; class Ophiuroidea; order Amphilepidida; family Ophiodermatidae; genus Ophioderma; species Ophioderma brevispina. The sequence continues at coordinate 35,032 of JAMKCH010000258.1, read as the reverse complement.
CACAGTAATGAGTTAATTTGCTGCCAGCACGGCGCTACACTAATCCATTCAAGTAAGTTAAAAGGTCTATGAATTTTAAAACTTCCTAAATTACTACCTTATTGTAGAAACAGCTTTTGAAAAATCATTTTATTATGGACAAACTAGAATAAACCAAAAAAAATATCAACGGGTGACACACTTCTCGACAACTATTTTAATTTACTAGTTATTGCACTAACTTCACCTGTGGAAATTTACAAAATTTCATTGCAGGTAACTAGATTTCTTAAAAATCTAGTTTCAAAGTCTCTGATGGAAAATGGGCATATAGAGGGCAGTCAGTATAACATACAAATCATAAATTTAGGCCCGCCCAAATTTGCAATGTCACAAATAGACTTTTTTATTTAGTGACCAGTACCAGTCCGTCCTTATCCGCTACCGCCCATCCCTAATACCAAAAGTACAATCCAATTCTCCTTCAGGCAGTAGATCCGCCGAATTCAACTACTGAACTTGTAGATTGTAGGCGATCGTGATCGCTCCAAGGTGGCGACTAGCATAGGTAATAACAAAAGTTTAATAAGTAAAGGAAAAAATTTGAAGCTAGGAGAAAGGACAATCGAAGCCCCAACAGGTTTGTCGGCAAAGAAAAGAGTCTACAAAATCGGCAAAAACTAATGCCAAAGTTCTGAAGTCTAATGAATACAGGCTATCATATAGGTTTTTTTTGGTTTTTTTTTTTTCGTTTTTTTTCTTTCTTCTTTAATTAGATTTGTCAGGGTTAACCTACCTAGTATCACTAGCCACAAGGGAGAGGCATGGGGTCATCATAGTGATTTATTAAATATTTGTTTTCAGGTTCAACCTCTATATGTATTCATTGCCCATTCATGTGAGATTCATTTGTGGTTCATCGTTGTGATTATTTTAAAGTTCAACCTTATATTGTATCACTAATCCATCAGGGATATCCATGGGTTCATCAATTGAGTGTTTATTTTCAGGTTCAACCTTTATATTGTGTCACTAGCTCACCATGTGAGACATGTGGTTCATCAAGTGCAGACTACATTCAGAAAGACTTTGTAATGCATAACAAGGGTATGCATACATGTTTTTTAAATTTATAATTCGGCACTAGGTGTCATGATCGGTTAACATCTTTTATGTAACACAATTACATTCTTCAAAAGCTTTAAACAAAAAATCAATTTGTTCACTTACGATGATAATGTTTGGGGTGGTTATATAGAAGATAAACATTTGATCCATATATAAAAAATGCTAATGAAAATTTAATTAGAAGTTGATTTTCCTGATTTCAGCACCTTCTGTTATTGTTTTCCCGCCGAACGAGTTCGGAACGGGGACTATAAAATGAGCAGCATCGTCTGTTCGTCTGTCCGTTCGTTTTTCCGTGATAAAAATGTTAACCCCGTTGTATACAATGTATATGGAGTTCCGTAAGGGCGACAATGATTGTAAAACTTGGTGGAAAGAAGCGGGTGGGAGTGAGGTTAATGAGTTATCGACCTGATAGATTTTGGGCGTTATAAAAATATGCTAATTAAGTAATCTAATTGCCATAATTTATGCAAAAATGTTCTCTGAAAAAATTTTCTGGGGAGTTCCGTAAGGCTATGATGAATTGGAAAGGAAAGGCGGGCCTGTGCAGAGGTCTCTGATTAGAGTTCGGGAAATTGAGTGTGCAAATAAGCAATTGATATGCAAAATCAAGCGTAATTGCTGTATTTTTGAAACGGTTACATCGTTATCAAAATTCCTGCAGTGCACGAAAGCCGATCATGGGGCAATCTTTTGCAATTCGAAAGTATGTGAAGTTTGCGGCTTAGTATGCAAATTGGTAAATAAATATGCGTAATTGCTGTATCTTGGAAATAGTAGTTGGATAGGCAAAATTCCTTCGCTACATGAGACTAATTTGCCATAGGGGGAGGGGGGGGGGGGTGGTAGGGAGGGGGAGGTGGGGGGAGGGGGGCTGCAGGGGGGTGGCGGGAGGGGGAGGGGCGGGTGGCATTTCTGGGGGTGGGAGGGGGGGGTTGTGGGCGGGTATGGTGGGAAAGGGAGTGCGGAGGGATATTGGGGGTGGCGGGTTTGTGCAGGCTGTTGGAGAGTGTTGGGGAGGGGGTGGGTCTGTGGGGCTTGTGGGGAGTGGGTTTGTTGCAGGGTGTTGGGGAAGAGGGGAGGGTGTTACAGGGTTTGGGGGTGGGGGCGGGGGGGGTTTAGAGGGGTGTTGCAGGGTGGTGGTGTAGAGTGTTAGGGAGTGTGGGTGTTGGGGGGGAGTGGGTGATACGAGGCCTGTTGGGGGGGAGGGGGGTGGGGTTTTTGCGGGGTGTTGGGGAGGGGTGGGTGTGGTGCGGGCCATTGTTGGGGAGGGGGTGGTTATTGAGCAGTTGACTTTTATTGCATGTAAGTGATCGCGCGACAGTCGGCGGGGAAGTATTTTACGCATCGCGGTAAATATGGTGAGCCGTGAAATGTTCATATGCTATCTTGAGAAAAGATATAAGATTACAAAATCACGTTTTAGTTTCAAATCAAAACGGGTTGAACATGTCGGTGCGAAACTTCTAGATGGGGTTTGGGGATGAAGGGCATTTGATCAAGATGAAGAGTTTATATGTAATTAAATCGGGTCATCTCCCTTTAAATAGTTGTTTATGTTTGTACACTAGGGCCTACGTGACAATGCACCCAAGCAGCCTATGGACCCCTATCAGAACAGCAGACTTAGGGCACGACGTAGTAGCAGTCTATCAGAGAAACCTAACCTTACCATGTAAGTATGCAGGAAGTTAGTAGGGATGGAATTTTTTGTCTTGCAGAAAATAGTGCAAATGAAATTATGCTTATTGCCATTGAAATTTGAATATTTTGATCTGTTCATGTAGTGTGTTAGATCTAAAATGTTAGCTGTTACATTTATGCTTTTTGACTCGACTACATTTAATCAAGAATCCGAGTTGATTGGGTTCTGGGTTTTGCGTCAGTTTGGGGTTGCCAAATTTGGCATATTTGCAAATGATTTTGTGCTCAGAACAGGCAATCATGACAGAGTATAAAATATCTATTTTTATTAAGTCATCCGATGAAGTCGGAAAGACTTATGGCAACATGATTTGTGTCCGGCCATCCATCTGTTTGTGTCAAATGTTTAGTATACACTATTGGTTAAAATGTTGTTTAGCTTTTTATTGTGGTAATGGATCAAATTCATACCTGTATGCTTATATATTGAGACAAGGGAAGGGGTCTTCTGTGGGGAAACAGATGAGGTCAAAGGTCATTCAGGGGTCACTTAGGGTCATATCTTGTGCATGTGGCATATACTTTTGGTTAAAATGTTGTCTAGCCTTGTAGTGCAGTGACAGATCAAGTTCATACTTAGTATGCTTATACATTGAAACAAGGGGCTTATGTGCAGTAACTAATGATCAGGTCATGTAGTGTCATATATTGCTGTACACTTATTCTTTGACCACATAATCAGGCAACCTATTTGGGACTGCTGTCCCTATTTTTTTTTTTGCTGGCTGATTGAATTATTTTGATAATTTGACAGTAAATAACATTTAAGCTGAAGCTTTGACTATATAGCTAATAAAGCCATTCATGGATAAGAAATCTGCAAAGAACCCAGAGGGGAGTGTAAATAATAGTTCAGCATCCTACACAAAAATAGGTAAACCTACGAATGCGATCAGTAGTTTAAAAACATAAGGTATACGTAAGGCTTAGAAAAGCCCAAAATGAATTTGAACAAAAACCTGAAAGCACTGACACAATGTCACACCTACTTCCTTTGACCTTTTGTAATTGGGATTGATGCTCAATAAAACACTTTGAGACTTAATTGTATAAAGCGCTATATAAATACTTGCATTTTTTGTGGGCCGCCAGCTATAGCTGGAGGACCACTTAGCAATCTGTTGTGTGTGTATGTGTGGGTGTGGGTGTCACTAAATTGACCTCAGTTAAAAAGTTGAAGTTCAATTGGAACCAAACTTGTGTCATAGGTGCACCATGGGATCCCTCATATGTTGATAAGGTCAAACGTCATATGCCAAGGTCAAAGATCATGTGAGGTCAAGTTGAAAAATTAACTAAAAATGTAATATTGACCTCAATTGAAAATTTTGAAGTTCAATTGGAACCAAACTTGTGTCATAGGGATCCCTCATATGTTGATGAGGTCAAAGGTCATATGCCAAAGTCAAAAGTCTTGGAGCGTCCCACAGCTTATATTCTTTGAATATAGCGAGCGCGAAAGCCGAGAACCACAAAATTCTAGTTTATTTTTTTAAGGCCCCAATCTTCCATTGATGAAAAGATAGGCCCTGTGTTTGGGGCCATGCACTGTGTTATCACTATTTGCATATAATAATGAGCTCGTTTGCATATTTGTTCCCTGCCAGGGGGTTCTTTAAAGTTTTATCTTGCAGTATTTTTTCACATTTGTCCTTTGAAATCTTAAGAGAAAAGTGTCCCATTTTGGTTGAACTTCAATCTTACGCAGTATACTTTGGGTTACAACACACCACTACCGGATCAAAACCTGCACGCGTAGCCCGATGATTTGTAAAGCTCCCGAACTGACAAAAAATAGTAACGGTTGTTTGCTGTAATTCACATGCACGAGTTAAATCTCAATTTTCGTCTCCAAAACACGAATATTCAAAATCAATTTTGTTAACAATATGTAGAAAATAACTTGACAAATGTATTACAACAAATAGATACCAAAGTGGTCTTTTATCATACATTTTGGAAGCATTTATTTATATTACTCATTTCCAAAAGTGAAAAGTAAAATTTATTACTCAACTTTTAACAATAAATTTGGTCAAGGTTCTATGAACAGATTCTCTTAAATTTTGTTATACTATTGAATGGAATCTCAACTAAGAAATAGTTAAAAATCGCTCATAGAACCTCTTTCGTTCAGTAGAAATTGATGAAATTTCATGCATATTTTAAGGACACAGAGGTGACGAACAGCAGTTGTTAGACCGATTCAAACACACTCGCGTGGACTGCGTGAAGTCATCGCACTTTGCAACGCGGCGCGCAATTGGTCAAGTATGCGCCGAACTACAGCGTAGCCTGCTGCGTGTACGCAGTGTGTTCGTCACACGATTCGACGTGTCAGGAATGCCTATTTCAGGTCGTGTTGATGAGTGGTGGTGTAAAACAATGTCATGAAATCAGCTGATATAGAAGCCGAATTGAATGGAGATAAGTTGTGTCTGAGGCACATTTCCGACCAAATTCTGAGTAGGTTATCTGGCAAGAAAACAAGTTTAAAATAAAAATATGGCCAACTGTTGAATGTCCTCGGTTTGGAAACTAGGCTTAATCTCCTCGTTTAGGACTAAAAAGGTGAAAAACAACAAGTTTGTTTTCGGTAAGCCGCGCACGCATTTTATTTTGAAGCAGTTTTAACCGCATTTTATTAATTTTGTTTATTTCACGAATTGAGACAATTTGGGTTTCTTTTGGCGGTATCATATACTATGATACCTCCTTGTTTAAACTAAAATGCCTCAGAGATAGAACGTTTCATTTTTTCTATAAAAAATAAAAGTGTTCCCAATAAATAAAAACGCATTTTGCATAAAAATTTGTCGGGAAATTTGTAGACTACCTATGGAAACAAACTCGTGTTTTGTTTCGTTGCTGTTTTTGTTTTGTTTTTGGACATGTTTTTGATTTGTTTTGCTTGGGGGGGTTGCTTTGTTTTGCTTTTGGGGGTTGCTTTGTTTTAATTGTTTTCGTTTGTGTGTGCCTTATCACGACAGTCATTCTTTATTTCCATTTCGGAGTTTTAAAAGAAAAATATGCTGCGGGTTGTTGCCCTGGACTTGATCGTAATTCGTTGTCAACTTGCGCACATCTCATATAGGCCTATACGTAAAATTCCCTTGAACTTTGCCAGCGTGAATTTGCATTGAAATACACGCACCGGATGTTCACTGCTCGGCTGCGCGTACTCAAATGACGATTGGAACACTGCATTACGCGCTCAGACCTGATTTGATCCGGTAGTGGTGTGGGTTTACAAAATCATGTTTCTACCTGTCACATCAAAACAGATTGAAATATCTACCTGTCACATCAAAACAGATTGAAATATCTACCTCTCACATCAAAACAGATTGAAATATCTACCTCTCACATCAAAACAGATTGAAATATCTACCTCTCACATCAAAACAGATTGAAATATCTACCTCTCACATCAAAACAGATTGAAATATCTGCTAGAAACTTTGGGGTCATAGTCATTCATTCAAGATGAAAGCTTCTTATAATTAAATCAGGTTATCCCCCTTTAACTCATTACCTGGACCCGTGCTAGGCAATTTCTTGGGCCCCGCACACCGAGGAATTTAGCAGTAAAGATTGGCCTGTTATGACATGCAGCCAGCACAATTTTGTGGGCAGACCAGACGATATGGGGTTACAGTTTCATTTAAAAACAGCCTAGAGGCGAGACATTGTGTCTAGAAATCAAGGGTGGGTTCCGGCCAGAATTGCATATGTCTTGCTCGCTTTGGCAATGGTTCAGCTTCACTGTGCTAAAACAATGAAACCACTGAAGCAAATCTGAGCTACTTCTAGCCCAGAGTCCCAGGTATAGTTAAGTTTTATAAATGTGTATTTCTTTTCTTACTAAGACTGGGTAGCTCTCCCAAGAAGAGCAAGCCCTCATCAGGCAAAGAAGAGAAGAAAGAGCCTCCCAAGCAGAACAAGGAAGAGATGTTGTTTGAGTTACATCAACTGCTCACAGAGACCTGTATGGACATGATGGCCAGATATGCATTCTCTAATTGCACCACGGTACCCAAAAGGTAAGGCCCTAGAGGGAGGAAACCGAGCAACGGACCTGGCAAAGTATGTGACTTGGCAAAATATGGGAAAGGAAATCGGAAATGTACAATTTATTTTGCAGAAGAATGTAAATTTGATTGTATTAGATAATGTAGTTGAACAATATAGAGGTGACATCATTTGGAGTTCTTATATATCAAAAGAATATTTATACTAAAATTGAAAATCTTCCTTTGATGCATTTGTTATTTTTTTGTGCATGTGTCTGTTCCAGGTCACCTGTTACTGAATTCTTATTGGCTGGAGGTCAAACCCAAAGCTGGGTGCTAGGCAACAAGCTAATCACCATAACAACCAGTGGAGGAAGTTCACGAGTTCCAAAGAATGGTGTGTGTGAGAAATGCTGTCAGCTCATTGAACGAGAAAAACCTGCTGTGGACACTACCACCTCTCAACTTCAATCCAAACCTGAAGAGGATGACAAAGATGATGACGCTTTTTCTGATGATATTCTTCCTCAGCAGAAAAAATATTCTAGAGCAAAAAGACAGCGATCTAAATCGGGAAACACACACCATGTGGATAGTGCCGGAAACTTGCTTCCTCAAAAAACAACAAAAAGGGAAGATTTGGCCGAAGTGAATCACTTGTCCCTCCTCAGTTCGGTTAAAGAAGACATCCCTAGCCACCCACTGCAAGCGAAGGCACCGCCACCTTCACCGACTGACAAAATCAAGCCCAAGTCAGATCAAAGTCAAGAGTCCTTGAAGTCCATTACATCCCACAAGTCGGACCCATCGAAGGTAACCTCAAGAGAAACATCCAAGACGGCTTCTCCATCTGCAATGAGCAGCGGATCGAGATCGGGATCACCGACGTCTGTAGAGCAGAGCAAAGAGTCAGCTGCCGCTGTCAGAGCAGCGCTTGAGGCCAAATTGGATGCCGCTGCTGCCAAACTCTCTTCCTCTTTATTCTACCAGTGCAACTGCTGGTGTATCGGCTGGGCGGAGGTATACATCCGCAGACCCACTGGCATCACGTCCTGGTTCATGAGGATCCAAAATGGTGGCAGTCTTCTACCAGTTTCCGAAGAGTTCCCTCTTGCAGATGTATCAACGTTATTGCTTCGCAACAGAGAGTTGGATGTTAACACGGACATGCTGGCTTCTGAAGAGAGTAGTTATGATAGTTCTCTTGAGGACATTGATTTGAATGAGACACACGAGGATGGTGAGCATTGTGAAACAAACGGTCATCAGAGAGGTATGTTGAATAATGTCATTTTAACATTCATGTCATTGTAGTTTCACAGCAGTATTTTTTAAGCTAATGGCACTAGTACTGCGTTTTTTACTGAGGGTTTGGGTGCACCGTGGAGATTGAATTGCGTGTCGTACTCGTGGTTTTGCGTGTTTTCAGTAATGTTATTTTGCAACAGCCTAAATTGCTGTCCTTGCAGAAGCATTCACGTAAGTTGGTTGGGTTTGTTGACACACTCTTTCTGATATGTAGTTTTACAGTAGAGAAAGTTGTGAAAAAGAATGTTGTTAGTGGAGCCAGTGTCATGAGGATCAACTTCAGTAGTGTATTTAGGGAAACTGTGGCATGAGTTTTAAAAATTTACTAAAGGTAAAGTAGACAGACCTGTGAAGAAAGGAACGGAGTGCCCATTTCTCTTTCGAAGCGATTGGGCCAGACTACAGGTTGCATTTTCCCTCAGAGATAAAATACTTCAGGCGTATTTTAAAACCAATCTTTCCAAAATAATCATTTTTTGAGAAGTTGAACTTGCAATGCATACCTATTTTATCAAGTCAGCCCTGAGTTCTCTCAAAACAAGCCTGAGGCCACTGAAAGAAGGAAGCCTTGTGCTTGTTGTGGGACATCCCTGGACTGGCTTGAGAACTTTCCTCTCTGCAAGGGCATATGGTTCATGTAGCAACTATTTTTGCCATCATTCCATGCAAATTACAATAATTCAACCTGGGTATTTCCTGCGTGGTGTATGGCACTAATATCTGTCTTGCCTTCTCACCTATCACATATTAACATCCAAATAGACACTAGAATATCTTATTTTTGTGTCGTCTGCAAGAATTTTCAGAAGGCACATAGGATGGCTCTGGTCGGGCATGTGTTCTTTTGGTCAAAATGTTAACCCTTAAATATTCGGTATTCCTAAGTAGTTCCGTAAGGGCTGTCAATGATTGTACCTTGTGGCAAAGGAGATGGGCAGGTTGGAGCGACATGTTGGTGAACCCGCATGTTACCGGTTGGCCGGTCAAAATGTTACCCCCGTAATATATTGCATGCCATATTAGTTTTTTCGTAAGGGCTACGATGAATGTAACTGTTGTGGAGGAGGGTAACGTGTGGGGTGAACATGTTGGTGACCTCATGTGACCTTGTTGGCCTAATGTGACGTCATGTGACCTTGGTGACCTTGTGACCTCTGTCCCCATTCACAAACTGCAACAGCAGACGACACTCGCGGTCCGGGGGACCGCGATGTATTTTTTAATAAAATCTAAGCTTAGATGTAGCATTTTCATTAACATATTGTTTTTGTGTTATTAGCTTGCCAACTAAAAATGCTTCAAGTAAAAACATATATGTCAAATATCTTTCTAACTTAAGAAAATCAAAGAAACCGATAACAACGCAATAACAAGCAAAGCAAATCTACTAAAATGTCTCTGATGTAACTGTTCTGTATTTGTTGATCTACTTATGTACTGTGTCTTGTTTTCCTCACTGTGTGAGATAGAACCGTTCTACCCAGCGATGGGGTTGCCGGGCATCCCCCCAACCATCAACGAGGAAGACGAGTGCAAGGAGTTTACCGAGCATGATTTCATCACTTCACCTGTTGATAACATCTCATCCATGCATGGGTTACCATTCCACGATACTAGCCTGCCCCACGATCCTCGCATCTCTAATGGTTAGCTACATTATTTGTACTTCAAATACCTGTGCTTTCACGTGCGCATTTGTTTTTTTTTTTTTTTTGTTTGTCCCAACCAAAGGCTGTGTGTTTGTATTGCATGTTGTTGAAGTCTGTGCACATTTTAAATGTCTAACAACATCAATATTATCAAAATGGAATAAAAATTAGTGTGAACTTGCGAGATGGATTGTTTACTATTTTTCAAATTGTTACTTAACGGTGGGTAAGCCGATTTCCGGCCTCATTCCCTCATTACATCTTATCAAAATTGAAATTTTTCTATCAGAAGAAAGCTCACATTTTTTCGTAACCCCAGTCATATTTTGCGTCCAAGGAGCAAGTTGAAATATTTATCCTTTGCCATCTTGTTTAAGGCCATTGTGGAAGAAAATAATGTAGAATATAGGAAATAATAAAGGACAACTGAGCAAGAAAAAAATGCAAAATGAGAACTGAAAAGCAGAGCGTGGAAATTTTCGAATATCGCACCTGCTAAAAATAATTTCCACCAAAATGCATTGTGAACTACATGGACAACAAGGGTGGGTTTTTTTTTATATTGTATTATATTACTACCTTTGAATAACCATTTAAAGTAATTATACAGGTCGACTGCTTTTAATAAAACTACAGTAAATTGTCTTCCATGCAAGCCACCAAACTACAACATCAGCTGTTTCATGTCATGCTTAAAAACCTTGACGGCAAGTCCTAACCTCCTTCCTTCCCAGTTCCCCCCATTTTTACCCCCTCTTCTGAACCCTAATAATTCAAAGTTATGGAGATTTCTCCAGGTTATTTTGTGTCCGCTGTCCCACAAAACCTATACACTCAAGATTATTTTTTTTGGCCAAAATTTAAGTTCATATAACACTGGAGCTTTACTGATTCTTTTTTAGGAGTGTTTCAGCTTTAATAGATTGTTTAGTTGTGGTAATTTGGGGGTCTGGTTCAGGATTTACGACTAATTATCCGAGACAGTTGAAAAACCTGTTGGGCCAGTTTTGGGCTATTCTGATATTAACAAAGTTGCCAGTCGAAAATCATCTTCAAGATATTCCTATTGAAAATTAAAATAAAAAGTAGGTATAAAGTGATGCCGCCCTTGTGATATAACATAATTTAATAACTCACAATGTCGCAATTGCTAAAAATAAAAACATTGGGTAGGCATAAACGAAATTCATTCCAACATCCTTGTGTGTCTCGAGCTTTACTTGTTAACTTCACTCCAGAGTTCATCAGCCCGATGGGTATAACTCTAAAAACACCCTATGTGAAATACAACTGAGACCTTGAACACCCAGCCGTTCCTTTATTGCTCTTTCGTTGAACACGTTGCTTTTCTTCATCATATTTCTCCGTGGCATCTTGGAGGCAGTGGGGAATAGGGGAAGGGTAAATTGTGCCTCCACATTAGAGCATTGTCCACACATTTGTCCCTCAACAGACTTGTAGACTGTTACATTAGTTTCAGCAGTTCCCTAAATTTCCAAGAATTCCATGATTATTGTCCCCTGAGAGTGAGTCCCTCATTTCACCCACAACAGAATAATTTCTGGTGCTTTCACTGAAAAATAATATATTGATTAATTCAATGCATGATAATACATTCACTCTGATCTGTACAATATTCTTCTGTTTGAAAAGGATTTAATCCCACAATGACGCTACATGCCTTATACCTTTAGTTTCTTGAACCTTCAGGTGAAACCGGCCCAAGTGGTATTTTATCCTTTGTGTTCAACTGACAATATCTCCGCTTAAGGTCCATCGAATTGGATGGAATAAAAGTGAGGATTTAGCTTAGGATCTTGTCTAACAAATAAAGTCAAAATATCTGGCAAAAATGCGCATTTTATATTTTTCATAATTTTTAGTTTGATCGTATAGTTTTTATTGGGACAGTCTGTATATGTAAAAGTGTGTATTTGTGGATTTTCATTAGCTGCTTGAAATTTGTCTATGTTGCTCTCATGTTTCTCTGTGCTCTCAACTTGTCTCATCATTTATTTTAATCGCATTAATTCATCTTACCCCAGCGTCTGACCAATTCATTGATAAGACCACAAGAAATGCACCCATTTTAAGGGTGGGAGGGGGTTTTGAGTTTGGGTGGGTTGGGTAAGTAACAAAATCTCTCAAACTCTGATACTGGAGGGTTTTGACTTTACTGTCAACTTCCCAACATTGGATACCTTTGTTATTGGTGTGTCCAGCCAGTGGACATTGGGTAAAAGAGACCCTTGGAATTTTTGTCAAAGACATGTATTAAAATCAACATATTTTTGGCTTGAATCAGTGCTCAACCCCCAGGTGTACTTACAGCTCATGTTTAAAGTTCCCTTAAAAAATGAAGAAAGATTATAGGTTTATTGAAGTCCTTTGCTTGTATGTTGGTAGTGGAGTGGACTCAATAGAGGTGGTTTTTTTTTAAACAAAATTTCAAGAGTTCCCAAATTAATTGCCATGGCTAAATCATAAAAAGGCATTTAAATAAGGTCAAACATGCCAAGTCTTCAGTCAGTGGTTCTTGAGATTTCTATAATTTTAAAACATTAAAACACACCAATGGGACATAATTCAGCTATCCACTGCACATATATATATATATATATATATATATTAAGACATCTGCAGGCCCTTAGTTTCAAGTGTAAGGAAAGCAACAAGATGAGATATAGATAGGTAATATATCAAAACCATTTACATCAATCATGATGTTTCATTTGGTAAAAGGTAAGTGTGTCATTTATGTGGTATCTGTTTAGCTTCTAAAGTATTTGTCCTTTGCATATAAACTCTTTCTCATTGAATGAAAGCTAAAGGTAATTTTCAATAGTCAAATTACAGTGAATATATTGACATTTATGACGGGTTCCCAAACTTTTCCAGGAATGCAATACGACATGACCCCACAAATATGAAATGGCATGTTTCAGGTTTCTCATCACTTCACTGGGAAGCTTACATCCAGAAAAAAACGTGGATTTCTTCAGCCCCAAACTAACACATGGGGCAGTGTCCTTTGTGGATTTCTGAGCCACTAACAGAGGGAAATTTTACACTGTTGGCAAGTGAAACCAAGAGGGGGTAGAGTGTTCTCCCCACAATGCATTGCTTCCAATACAAATTTTGCACTACTTAAATTGCAAGATTGGGATGAGTTCTGTTCATTTAGGTACTTTTTGTTACTATAAATTCATGTGACTACCAGTGCAAAATTGTTCTGGGAAGAACACTATACCCCTTCTTAGTGAAACCAGTGTGTTAATTTAACAATTTTATTGCAAGATGCGAGCTTCTGCTTCTATCAAGTGAAAGACCTCAGTCAGTGAGATCAGAAACTACCTGCATGAATTTTGCATGTTACAGTGATCTCATCCTTGTGATCATTTCAATTTATTAATGTTATTTGAAAAGGCTTTGCAATCCCATTGCCTTATGACCCCATTCTTTTGACCTCACTACCTCAAGTTTGGGAACCCCTGTCTAAAGTTTCTTCTTTTCCCCAAACTTCTGTGACCATTTTTATGACAATTCAGCTTTCATGCATCCAGTGGTTTTGTCAATTGTTATTCACTGCCCTTTACCAGCTGTTAGATATTATGATTCTCTGTTGAGATTTAGTCAGACATCAAGGGTCAGAAAGCGAGTGCATATGAATATTATTTGTGTCTTATCTGGCAGTTGTCAAGTTGAATTCTGTGAATAGGTGATATTTTAAAGTGGGTGGGGAGAATAAAGAAAAGTGTTTCCTGAAAAAGGAACATTAGGGTTTCTTCAGAATATTTTGGAATAATCAGATGACAGCAGTAAGTATGATAAGTAAAGATCAATCGTTATGGCAAAAAGACTAATTTTAATTAGTCTCCTAATTTCCTAATGGTGTTGATCAACACCTGCAATAACATAAAACTCACATTAGGCATCTCCAAATTGACTTTGGGCACATTCTTTTGGTGTGTTCCCATGACAACCATGTATCTTTGTACATGCTGTTAAAAGATATAGCTCCCCTTACCCAATTACCTCCCTTAAACATAAACTGAATATTTTTTGCAGTACATTTATAAGCCTTTCAATTAATAAAGCAGATGTTATGTTCAGAAGTTTCGAGCTTTGTGTACACATAACAGTCACACTTCTTTGTACAATTTATTGCAAGTTTAAGTCCATGTTGTTCACAAACTTAGATGTGGGAACACAGGAATATTTATATCATTTCCAGACTTGATATGCTATTTTAGATATATTCCATGCATACCTTATGGATTGCACAAATTGAGTTTATGCCTCCCATATAAGGGTATTCAATACGTGTTGAATAACCATGGTCAGGTTGTGTTGTATGTTTGTCAAAATATATGTAATGCCCATGCATTGATCATGACCTGACCATGCTTATTCCAAATGAATTCAGTGACCCCATGTGGGAGTCATATACTCAATTCCAATTGAATTCAGTGACCCCATGTGGGAGTCATATACTCAATTCCAATTGTGTATGACTCTGTCTTGATTTATTCGGTGAGCTCATTAAAGGCACTAGAAAATAACAAGGGTGTTTTGACCAATCCCATAATGCATTGCAGTGTGCCTATACCGTACTGTACTAAACACGTCAGTACTTAGAGACATGAGGAGATTTCCAGAGAGAAGCGCCCTCAATTTTTTTCGAACCCACATTTTTTGCTTATTTGGAATGCTTTCCAATGTATTAGATCACACCTGAAGTGAATAAGCCGAATACACCGTCTTTATGTAATGAGATGATGATTTAGTAGTTTCTGTCATGCACAACAGAAAGTCAATGCATGGTTTCCTATGGGGACGATTAGGATACCAGGCCAGTTCAAAACAATGTTTGTGGTTTTCTTTCATGCTTGTTTGTCCAATAAACCTTCGAAACGTTCTCGGTAGGTGGTCTACAACCAATCAGGTGTAATTTGAGAGAAATTTGTATCAAAAAAATCTCCTCCTGTCACTTGAAGGATAAAAAGTGTTCTATAAATTTAAAAGCCACAAGATATTTCATGATTGTGCCAAATTATCCAAGTACTACTGATTTGTGGGCCAAAATCATTGTAATAATCAGGGTTTTTATGTGTTAAGAATAGGATTTTTGTGGGATCACATGACCTTATTGAGATGAAATTTACCAAAACTGGTGCATTGTGGGATGGACTCAATACATCCTCTGAGAAAATAACTTCATATGTGTGTAAATTTTAACAAGATTTTATATAAGTGACTTTCATTTGTACAATTTACGGTAGGTGTGCTCTGTAAGAGACTTCAGATGTTCAGATGTTCTGCTAGTCTTTGGTAAATCCATATCACACTTTATTTAGTTAACCACATCAAGCATAATCAAGTACCAGAGACTAGACACAAAGGAGGTTTAGATGCCATATGTGATGTGTGCACTTGCACGCGAAACATGGAATTCTTTTGTTCAGTCGGTTCATAAACAAACGAATTCCACAATGTTCCAAGTGCAGGGCTGTGAGAGTTCAGCATTTATGCTGATATCAGCATTTTTCATGCTTTCAAATTTTGTTTTTTTTCATTTCCAGCCTGTTTTTTACCGTTATACCTATATTTCAGCATTTTTTCAAAACCCCACTCACAGGTCTGAAAGAACAAGCACATGTCTTTCACATGTCATCTAATCCTCCCATAGTATATTTTACATGGAACACCCAACCAAATTTTAGTTTCCGTCATACTGTAAAATTACCAGAGGCAGTCATACGTGTAATTGTTATTTTGGTTTTATGTAACAGAATTTGACTTTAGTGATGGCTTGAACTTCCACCAACCTGAGCTAGGCCTGTCACCAATGGCACCTGGCAAGCCATATGGACTTGGATCAGAGGATGGCACAGTAGGGGTAAGAAATCTATTCCATGTGTATGAATCTCTGAAATTTGTAGAGTCAAGTCCTGTGTAAGTGGAAATTTTCGCGAGGTTTTATTTTGTGCAAATTATGCCTGTAAAAATAAAAGCATGTGAAATGTTCAGAAATGGTACACTGTAAACAAGAGTTGTTACAGCATCCTGACATGGTGTACACAAATTAGCAATGTCATACTAGTAATTATGGATATATTATTAGACTTAAAGAGACATGAGAAGATTTCCAGAAAGAAGCATCCCCAATTTTTTCCAAACCTGGATTTGCATATTTGGAATGCTAAAACAATATATTAGATCACACCTGAAGTGAATAAGCTTAATACGCCTTTATGTAATAAGATGATGATTAGTATTTTCTGTTGTGCATGACAGAAATTCAAAGCATGCTTTCTATGGGGACGATTACGATAGCAGGCAAGTTCAAAACAAGGTCTGCGGTTTTCTTTTGTACTTGTTTTTAATAAACTTACCAAACGTTCTCGGTAAGTAGTCTATAACTGATTTAGTAGAATTTGAAAGAAATTCTTATCCTGAAAAAAATCTCCTGTCACTTTAAGGGTGGAAGTTTTTCACAACATTATCCACTATACTACTTACATGCAATTCATTTGTCTTTTTCTTCTTGTTAGACTGAGTTTGCCCGAGTGTTGCGGCATTGCTTGACCTTCAACGATCTGAGCGGTGATCTGATGCCTGAACTCAGCCGGTCAAACTCGGCCCCAGACATTCTGTGCTTGGTAGAAAGCGCCCCCAAACAGCCTGATCCACTGAGCACATCTCCAAGAACTGTGGCACTCACTTGCAAACAACAGAGTGCCCATGGTCCGAGTTCATACAAGGAAATCTCTGTGCTGGAGAAAAAATATCAAGAAGATGGTGCAATGTTTAGGCGAGAAGGTCCTGATTATGAACTTAAAGAAATGGGCCGGAGTGTGGAAAGAACTGCAACAGAAGGTAGTGGTGGTGGTGAGGTTGACTTTAGAAATGCTGGAGGAGGAGGACCCAGTGTGACAGCAGGAGAGCAAAGCAATAAAGAACATTCAGATTTGGTAACAGTGGGTAACTCTAATGGCATACAGGTAGCAACATCAGATGCAAGTGCAGAGGTGCAAAAGGATGCAGAACAGTCTAAGGAGCCTAGTTTGGCAACAACTCAAGCACCGGGTACCTCAAGTGATGTATCCTCAACTCAAGTAGATGGACAGATAATGTCTGCGCAAATCGTCCATCCCTCTGACCAGCAACCAGGAGTAGAGTCTACTCAAATTGGTCAACATCCTTCTCAGAGTGGACAGGTAACCAGCCCAAGTAGGCAACAGCCTATTATGTCACCCAATACTGAAGGACAATCCACCCAATTAGGGCAGCAACCTGGCCTGAAGGGTCAGCCGCCTGGCCCACAATACACACAGCTGCAATCATTCCCAGGTAGCAAGGATGCAGCAGATCTTCAACCTATGAAGAGACCCAGGGGTCACACAGTATCTGTGATGTCACAAGCTAACCAGATGCCAGGGAGGCAGAGAGGTACTGGGACATATACAAGCAGAGATACCAACAAGTCTGGACTGAGCCCAAGGTATTGTATTAAGGAGCAGGTCAATGGTTTCAATATTACAAAATGAAACTTCTTTTGTGTTAAGGGTGGTCCCATAGGTAGTCAAAAAGAAACTAAAAAAGTCTTGTCAACATGTGGTCATAATAAAACAAATGAAAACCAATAGTAGATGTCTTTGCATTCCCAGAGATTTCAGATCTCGGATACACAAAAATCTTGAAGCACAGGGGTTTTCTGTAAAACCCTACATCCTATTTTAATTTTCTCTACAGATTATGAAAGAAGGACTACTCTAAAAAATTTTCTGCTGACGTCATCATGGAAATAACTCAAGATTATGGGTCTTTTTTCCCAAAGGCATATTTTTGATACAGTTGTTAGGAAACTGCCCATATATCGAATCATGGATATTTCTGTGGTACCTGCAATAAGAAAATTAATATCAGTCCTGCTTTATATCATGCAAACAAAATAATATAGGTTTGCCAGAAAAATATTTAAAAATAAAAAAAGAAAACTGTGAAGATATTGTAATTAATGCTTTTGGTGGATAAGCTTCCATGCAAGGAAGAGAAAAACAAACATAGGAAAAAATGGATCATGATCGATCTTAGTGTTATCAACTACCAACGAAAATCTGGAAACACGAGAGTACTAGTATACATGTTCCAAAGACCTCTGCAGCCCAGGGTCAAAACATCCAGTGAATGTACAAAGTTTTGTGGACAGTTTCCCTTTAGTTTCAGTTTTAGTTTAGTTTATTCACCATAGACAAGATATATAATGTAACAAAAAATACATGTGGTAGGAGACCAAAACAGAGCAGATGTTTGAATTTCAATGGCCACCATGACTAATTAAATGTTTAAGTATGCATCAGTGCAAAACAAGGACACTACAAAAACAGAACATAGGAAAGTGCATACAAGACAAACGAGACAGGTGAGGACAGACAAGTATGTTGGCAATATGATAATAAAAATAGCCACCTTAAAGAGACGGGAGGAGATTTTTTGAGGATACACATTTCCCTCAATTTGCATCGCACTGGCTGCATAACCCCCATAAGCACCCACATGCTGAAGCATAATAACGTATCAAGTAAAAAAAATAAATAAAAAAACTATGTTTTGAACCAGCACGCCACTGCTAACGTCCCCACAAAAAGCATGCATGTTTTTTTTTCTGGCGTGCGCGACAGAAAAACTCTAAATCATCATATTACTGATCTTATATAAAGATGGCGTATTCGGCATCCACACATAGAGTTGCATCCAAACACACTGACAAGAATTCCAAAACATGGCAGAAAAAACGTGGGGGGTCGGCCCTACAGTTAAAATGTCCTTGGTTCTTTAAGGAAAATTACATTCTGATGGAGAACTCAATTTGACAAAAACAATTAAACTATATCTATAGTCAGGAATATTGAGCAAGTAGATAGGCTTTGTACTTCGCTTTAAATTGGTACACGGAATTTGAACGACAGATATCTAAAGGAATGGCATTCCACAGAACAGGACCCTGTCCTCGGATTGTATTACGGCAAGATCGGTCATAAACTTAGAAGAACGATACCAATTTGCTTGCCTGGTCCCATATCCATGAAATGCAGTTCCTTTTACAAAATAATGGGAAAATAAACTGGGTAATAAATTTTTGTGAAATCTGAACATAAAAATAGCCGACTGTAATTTATGGATATCAAAAACTGTGAGGGTTTTCAGATTACGAAACAGAGGAGATGTATGAGCCAAAAAATGTGAATTGGAACACAGTCGAATAATTTTCTTTTGTTTAACATATACAGATTGTAAATTTAGTAAATTTAGTAAAAATACCGCCGTCACTGGATCGATTGCAGCAACTAGTGTACATCATAGGCTGTTGTGGTGTATGCACATCAAGTGCCTGGCTTTTGTGGGGTACTGACAAAATCCAGGGTAACTGGAATAGGTCATCTGTGATTTTTCTCTTTTTAGGTCCTCTCATGTGTCCATGATAAAAACAATCACAGTCCATTAATCCTGTTTAAAGAGACACAATGTCATTTCCAGAAAGAAATGCCCCATTTTTTTAGAACCTGATTTTTTTTTTGTGTATTTGGAATGCTTACCAATGTATTAGATCATACCTGAAGTGAATGAGCTAAATATGGCATTGCTATCTAATAAGATAATTAAGATGGTGATTTTGCATTTTCTGTCCTGCGCAACAGAAAAAGCACAATTTCTGTGGGGTCGATTCCGATAGCAGGCAAGTTCAAAACATAGGTTTTGGGTTTTCTTTTGTTCTTATTTGGCCAATAAACTTTCAAAATGTTCTCATTAGGTATTCTATCCCTGATCAAGTGCAAATTGTGAGAAATTTGCATATTAAAAAAATAATCCTGTCCCTTTAAATGCAGAAGTATTATGAAAAAAAAAACTAAGAGAGATAAGATCATGTTAATTGACCAAAATATTATTGTGTCTGTTTGCTCTTGAAGCTTTGTATTCTTACAGCTCTACTACTCGCCCATGTTCAGGGACGATGCAGAAAGACCAGTTGCCATTCCATCATCACAGGTAAAGTTTTTCTCAATGGTTAAGTTTCTTTATCAATCAGTGTGTTTGTTAATTTTAAATTACTGAAATCACTAAAGATTCTTTAGCAGATTATACAGGGGTTTATGTTAAAAAAGTCTAATGAGCAAAAATACTATGAACTGAAAAGCATTCGTCCAGGATGGTGTATTTCTGTTCAATGGAAGGAGTTGTGTGTGTGCATGTGTTTACACGTGCATGTGTGCCAGCACAGCAAGTAGTAGGATAGGAAATAATAAGAGGCGGTATAGTGTTCTTCCCACAATGCAATTTTTGCGATGCAAGTTTTGCACTGGTTGTCCCATGAGTTTCAGAGATGTAACTTTTCCGGAATTCCGGATTTTGGGCCATAAATAAAAAAAATTCCAGAAAGGTAATAAAAATTTTTTTTTTCTAATTTCTGAGATCAAATTGTTAATGATAAAGGTAGAACTGCATCAAAAACCAAGTTTTAAGTACCAATTTATTTTGGAGAAGGGGGTCTTGTACCTTAAAATCACGTAAAAAATACGTTCAGCGGAGCTCCACCGGATGATACGCTAAAATTTGACCTTGCTGTCGGTTCAAATTTTGGATTTTCAGGAAATGGGACAACTCCTCTGTTGCATCTCTGGAGTTTGTATATAGTAACAAAAAGTACTGAAATTAAAAGATTGAGATGAGTTCTGTTCATTTCGGTACTTTTTGTCACTATAAACTCATGCGACAAAAGTGCAAAAATTGTTTGAGAAGAAATGCATTGTGGGATGAACACTACCTCCTTTTGGAAATAATGATAAATATTGTGTGTTTGTGTTGATTTGCCACAGGTTACACAGAGAGCCATCAAGGTGCTAGACCGAATCCCACCCTATGGTACACACAAGATAGGAGTACTCTATGTTGGACCTGGCCAGGTAGGAATTTATGGTCATAGTGTGGTGATAAGTGCAGCTTTGGTATGAAGGGTTTTTTGTAGCAGGTGATAAGATGAAAAGCATTATGTTGTTGGTAGGACAGACAATTTTGAATGAAGTCCATTTTGTAGGAAATTGCTTTAAAGTAGGCATTTCATTGTGTTATATACCATTAAAATGCATATTAGGATCAATTTGATCAAATCATCCTTGATGATTTAACTAAGGTATTTTTGTCTCCATTGATTGAGTTTGACAGGGGACTATGAAACAAGATGCATATGTGTGTGTGTCTGTTTGCATTTGTTTGTGTCTGTGTAAAATGATTAACCTTTATTTTCAGTTATTGTAAGTGTGTACTTAAGAGGAATATATCATTAGAAGGGCTAAAAACAAAAACTCCATTTTTAAATCAAGGAAAAGATTACCTCTCTATTGCTTTTTGTTTGACAACATTTGGAGCTTCTGTTCAAAAGTTATGGTAAAAAATATAACTTCATGAATTGGAATTTCTTATATTTATGTATATCATTGTTTCCTCAAGCTGCGATACTTAATTTATTTCACTTTAAAAGTTGTATCTCAACAAGTAATTCATCTGTTAATCTCTAATTTTCACAATTGTAAAAATTCAAGCACTTTCTAATTCAGAGTGAAAGTAAAGTAGCATTTCTAAAACAAAAAATTGAAAAAAAAAGTGTTTCTAGACTTAATTACCAATATCCCAAAGTGAATCACTGCAGAGAGATATGGGATAAAAAGCAAATTAAAACAATAACTGGACTATGAGATGAACCTAAAATATTGCCGCACAGCACATAGATGTATCACATGGCAGCTATTGCACTTACGACCTTCTTACACTCACATGACAATATACTCTGGCTGTCTGAACTTGTCCGAGGAAGTGTGTTAAAGATTTGTTGCATTTTCTTTTCTTTTACAGAGTAATGACGAGACGGCCATTTTATCCAATGTTTATGGCTCTTCACGTTATGTGGAGTTCCTCCAAGGTCTTGGGACATTGATCTCTCTCAAGGAGGAATCCACGGATGCAATCTATACCGGTGGTCTGGACCACTCTGGCTCAGATGGCAAGTTTGCATACTGGTGGCATGACGACATCATGCAAGGTATGCATGTGTGCTATTAAAGGTCTCCATTTTTTCACAATCTTGTCTATAGACACAAACATGTTGACAACAGTGGGGGCTCTAACTCACCATTTACGATGGTGTTAGGATCATGAGTCCTACACTCAATCCGTTATGCCACACATTGCTGAACTGTAATCCTATTAAGAATATCAACTTCAGTGGAAAAATTGGCAGGTGCCTGCATGTAATTTCAATTCTACATATTGTTTTAAGGAGGAAGCTCAAATTTATACAAAATTCTAAGGTCTTGCCAATTTTTTTTAGCAGTTCACTGATGTCTAACTGGTCATTAATACTTGACTATTTTGATCTACCCTGGACCTGTTATAAGATACTCATTTTGTGTTTTAAGAGATTAAAATAATATTTCATTCAAATTCATAGTTACTTGTTGGCACCTACAACATGATATTATGGAGGTCTAATTTAATGGTGAAGACAGGTCACTGGTTGTATGCGCGGTTGGGTGGTTGGGCGGGTGGAAGATATTTTATTAATGCACTCGAATCTGAATAGCCAATTTATATAGTGTAGTAAAGCATGATGAGGTCTGGTGCTCTATAGTTTTTTGATGAGTTACGGATATTAATGAGTTAATTTGCATATTTTCAATATAATATGATTAATCCACTCCTATTGTTTCCTATTTTTGTAGTGATATTCCACATAGCAACACTGATGCCCAACAAAGAATCTGATCCCAAATGCAATGCCAAGAAGCTACACATAGGTAACGACTTTGTGTCCATTGTTTACAATGAAAGCAAAGAACCTTTCAAATTGAGTACTATCAAGGTATGTGAATACTATTTAAAAGAATATTGTAATATTGCTCTTCTCAATAATTCTTTTCATTTATCAATTCAGTCTTTTTCCTTCAATTTACTGGGGGGGAGGCGGGATGGTCAGTGAGTCTTCCGGTGCCTCACCCCACTATATTCCCAGGTGCAAATCTCTGTGGAGCGTGCGATCTCAAGTGCGCTTTGTTTCAGTCCATACCCGGCCTTGCAGGTTTTCTCTTCCTGCTTCTAAAGCCGGTCTTTCTTGTAGTTAGCTATGTTAGTTAAACTTAAGTTTTAAATCCGGTTTTGTCCCCGCTAAATGGGGGTGGCCGGATACACCTCACACTCAGCAATACTGGTGTGTGAGGATTTCTTTATAACTGTGTATATGATGTAATAGCATATAATGATGTAGTGTAATTTGACTATACGAAAAAATGGTGTTGGTGTGTTGTTAAATGCTAATACCTCCTCCTCCAATTTACAACTCTAAATTCAACATGTCATTAAAAGCAATGCATTTTGGTAGCTTATTGATCAGTTTTGTGTTATCTTTTTTCAGGGTCAATTTAATTTTGCTGAGATAGTAATAGAGCCTCTGGACAATGATAGTAACCTAGTAACAGTGCAGGCAAAACCAGGTATGACACTAATTCTAAGTTTCACCAATAGTGAATAGACAACTGAGCAATTTGCAAGTGTGAAGTTGCCCTTACATAAAGAGCAGGGTAGATAACACAAGGATGCAAATAATTGAACTATTAACTCATTGGTTGATGTATTGGTGAAAGAAACCCTTGATATGAATATAACAAACATTGAGATCCCTTTTACAGATTTCAAGGTTTCTCTTAATAGCTATGTCAGAAACAAGTGGCAAATACTGTGGAATTCATTTCCTATACTCTGTTCGACCTCAAGTTTGGGGGTGACGTCATTGCGCGTGTTAGGCTTTGCACCAGAGAAACGCACGCGTCGACCTTGGAATTGCAGCATTTACGCACGGGAACAAAGACGGCACAATCCAAATGTAAGAGCGAACGCAAAGTCGCATCATGACGTCACCCCCAAACTCGAGACCGAACAAAGTATAATAATAAAATGCATGCTTTGCAACCAACTGTTTTGATTGGACGAAGGGAAAAATTGTTTTAGCGCAATCCAAAATCGGTCATACTTAAACGACCCATAGTTATTTGCTTAGAGGTGAGCCAGTCCTTGGTGTATTCCTTGTGAATATGCTCTTTCTGTGAAACATGTACTACTTGAATATGTTGATTATGCACTTATACATAGAAAATATTATAACGTCACAGATTTGAAAACATTTCAAGATAATAAGGCCTCTTCAGGTGATAAATTTCATGAAGGAGGCTGATTTGTTAAAATATTTTTAATTCTTTTTATAAATGTTGTAATTAGAATTTACTGAAGTGTAGTTTTCATGGTTGTAAAGTTTGCCTTGTAAAATGTTTGATGTACTTTGTCATAATGACACGATATGACACAATTGTGTTGAGTTGTCATTTTAATACTCACTCATTGTTCTGTGTTTTTTGCAGCTCTGGAGACCTTAATAGGCAGCCGGGGAGCTTGTATGATATCCAACAAACATCTTCCTTTGTTAGTACGACAAGTTGCTCTTCATGCCAACGTAAGCAAATGTAACACCCTAAGTTGAGTAAATTTGGGTAAATGTCAGCTTTGTATACTGTAAAAGTGATCATTTTCGCGCGTGTAATTTTTCGCGTTTCAGCCATTTTTAACATTTTTGCTTGTTTTTAAATTCGCTCTTTTCAGCTATCCTACATAGACCTACACACAAAATAAAAATTTTCGCGGATTTTTAATTTTGCACTAGCTCAGAAGTGCGCGAAAAGCGCGAAAATTAATGTAGCGCGAAAATTTCCACTTTTACAGTAGATGACATTTGCCAAGTCATGGTGGGTATGGATTGAAAAGCGCAAGAAGAATCATCTTGATCACCCCCCTCGCATAAATTGTGCAGCGCCCTCGTTACGGAATAAATGGAAATCATTTGCGGGGCCGAGGGGAGTGATCAAGATTAATTTTATTGCTTGAAAAGCTGTACAAGTTAGTTAGTTTAGTTAACCAAAGTTTTAAATCCGGTTTTGTCCCTGCTAACAGGGGTGGCCGGATACCCCTCATGGAAGGCCATCCCATTTTAAAATATAAAAACAGATTGGTTAAAGTCCAAATAAAATGACTGTGTAAAATTCCATTCATACTTCACTGCACAATGCAGTGAAAATGGATGAAAACCATCTTTGACTCATCATAGCAGCAGTGCAATGTAATTTGAACTGTTGCTGATGTGTTGAGTCAGAGATGGTTTTCATTCATTTCACTGCAAGTGAAATATGAATGCACCTTACTCAAGAATGTTTTTTTAAACTGATTAATATATTTAAACCCGTTTGCCAAATCTGTAGTTTTGTGATGGCGTACTTGTTATTTTCATATTAGGCACATTCAAATCAGACGATGCATGCTTACGACAAAGCTACAGTCTGATTTAAAGGTGCGTGTTCCGATCGTCTTTGGGACCCCCCTGATTTACCTGGAAGTAGTATCGATTTTGATATCAGATGAAAGGCCATATTTTTCTCATTGTCCTCCTGAAATTTGAGCCCTCAAATCCATTTCATTCGCAAGATATAAAAAAAACCACCGTTTTAGTGGTTAACCATCAATATTAGCACAGTATTGAATAGGGCTTTGCAACATGCATTATTGCGTCTACCATCAAAACCACAAGTTTGTTTCCCACGGTACTTGATGGGGTGTGTGCAAGTGCCAGGCTCTCATATCAAGTAGAGAACACAATGCACATAAATCGGAACAAGCACCTTTAATAATTGAATATTTTCATATTAGGCAGATTCAAATCAGACGATGCATGCTTACGACAAAGCGACAGTCTGATTCAATAATTGAATATTTTCATATTAGACAGATTCAAATCAGACGATGCATGCTTACGACAAAGCGACAGTCTGATTCAATAATTGAATATTTTCATATTAGGCAGATTTAAATCAGCTGATGCATGCTTACGACAAAGCTACAGTCTGATTCAATAATTTGTTGAATAGATTGTGGTTGTGTTTTAGATTGTTGGTTGTAGTTTTGCAATCCATTCTTTCAAAATTGGTGTTGCTGTTTTATATACTAACATATGTAAATTCTACCATTTCATATTTTCAGTTGGCTTCTCAGATCTTCCAGAGCCAACAGCGTGCCACGACAGCCGAGGCTTACACATCCAACTGGCTGGAGAGATTGAAGAAAATCCGCCAGATCAGGCAGAAGGTCCAGCATGTGGTGGCGCAAAACCTGTCAAAAGGTCTGCTACAATATAGACAGCAGGAGATGAGGCACAATTTCACAGGCCCCATGAGAAAAAATTCTGTTATTGAAGATTTCACTGATTATGCATAAGGGGAAGGGGTATTTAATGTAGCGAGAAGTGAAATGACTGGTATATATGTTGTCTACAAGTTTTTTGTTTGATCTGATCTTTCCCAATGGGAAACTCTGCAAAATAGGCAAAGCCACATCACGCCAAACTGGTAAAACCAGTCAACAAGCAAATTTAATGTCTGGGATAGTCAACCATTTTGGCTGCCTACAGAGACGAAACAAATCTTGGCTTTCAGTTCCAGAAAACAAGAAATAATTTCTTGCCTCACGTAACAGACCAAAGTTTCTAACCTTGAGTTGGATTTCTAAATCATCACACACATTTTAACCCATCACCAAAAAACGAAAACACAGAACTTGAAATTACTAAATGCGTTGGCTGCATACAACTTCCACATCATTCACTCAAATCAGGAGAAACACTGCCGGCCTTTTGTCATTTCTGATTGGCTAATTACATCATATATTAATCTCAATGACCAATTAAAATGCAGCTTCTAGATATTTAAGCTCTAGTTCTCTTCAGCCCTACTGTCATTCTAACCACGTTGCTGATTGGCTGACCAATCAACAAGTAGTACTAATTAGAGAATAAAAAATGTGTCATGGGAGTGCAAGAAGGTCATAAGTGCAATAGCTGCCATGTCTGTGTGCTGCCATGTATTAGGATAACTTAAAGGCTGACTCAGAGATTTCCTGAGGAGGGTGCCCTCAATTTTCAAAGAAATCATGTTTTTTTAAATATACATAATGCTTGTCCATGTACTAATCACTGTGTGAAATAGCTAAGCTCAAATCGATGTCCTTCATATAAGAAATCACAACTTTGTTATAAAATTCCAGATCCGGAATTTTTGTTATACGCAGTATCCTATGACACGTAATACTATACATAAATGTTTACTGCATCAAAACGAAAAATCCGATTCATCTCAAACTTTGGAATTGTGCATTTTAGGTTACTATCTTTTAGTTCTAGTTGACTACTTTCAATTATTACACAAAAAATATATTTCGAAATCCCTGAGTCAGCCTTTAAATTATCTTTCCTTGAGTCAGTGGTTCTTGAAATTAGTTTCAGGTGACTGTGTAGCCTAAAGAAAAATTTCAAGAACCAATGACCAAGAACTTGGCATAACAGTATGTCTGATGGGAATTTCTGTCAAATGGCAGCTATTGCACTTATGACTTTCTTGCGCTCGCATGACAATTTTCTGTTTTGGTTATCCAATATCGTGTCATTTTGTAGACTAGGCAGTCCAATATTTTGAGTAGTACAAAAATATTAGACTGCCCTCACAATATGACACGATATTGGATAGGCAGAATCATAGGTATAAATATATATTTAAATGTAATATAAAAGAAGGATGACATCTTATCTTTAAAAAAAAAATCCCACATATCTGTATGTAAAAAACGTATGCCCAAAAGTATGCTGCCCTCTATTGCCCATATTTGAGTAAAAATGTGGCTTGCCCATTAGACACTCTTCCTTTAGAAACCTGTGCTTAAAGGTGCAACAAGAGATTTTCACCTAACAGGTATCCCTAAACAGTGAACATTCTGATTTTTTGCACTACTGTAAAGCTTTTTACAAAATGTCCCCGAATGGTGAGGGATTAAACTGAGAAATATTTTCTTTGTACAAAATGGTGGGGTGAAATGTCTAATTTACTATATTTACTATAGAAGCAAATACTAAATTAAGCTATGTTTTATATGAAATTAAGCAATGTAAAGTCCACCTTTGTTGTCACTTTCAAGCATATCGGTTGCCAAATCCAGATAAGAAAACTAATTGGGGTCCCTTATCTATATAAGTCACTAACATTTATATGATCCTATATATGTGGCCCCAAAATCTCTCGTTGCACCTTTTAAAATAATAACCATTTTAACTATTTGAGTCTTGATAGTGATGTCCTGTTATATGAGTGTAGTTATTTAGGCATCAGTGAAACATCCCAGTTACTGAATTGTTACAAGTCTAGGTTTATAACTGGAAAATAGATTGGAATGTTTTTCCAAGAACTTGCACCGTAGGAAATAGCCAGTCAATTCCTTGCTACATGCCATAATAATTGGTGAACCAAGGATGGCCCTCATTATTCAAGGGGTAAATCGTATATATATTGGGTAAACAGACCAGCACTCCCTATCTTTTATTCTCATTTCTTATTTTGTAGTTTTTTGATTTGTTTAACATGCACTTGAAAGGAATTTCCAATTTTGATGTATAATGAAGTAGAGAACCTAACTTTAATTATTTAAGAGGAAATATTTTCATTTTGTTTAAAAACTACTTTGTCAGAAAAGGAATTAAAATCTACGGTAGATCATATTAGTGTTTTGGGAAGTCAGGTTATTAATAAGCTTATATATTACTACAAATCCAAATGTTACTTTGATCAAATTTAACATTAAATTCCGAGATGTAACATCCAAATAAATTTGTATTAAGTATTGCGGTTAGAATTGGTTCTGAGAGAAGCTAAGGCTTGTGTTTAGGGTTGAGAGCTAGTGATAACAAACATCTGTCATCTTGGGTATTTCTTAAAACACAATGTTTTTGTAACAAATATCCAAGGTTATAACTTTAACAATGAAACTCTCCTTAACAAATCCGCTATGGTTTATTTATTGAAGTTAGTTAGTTAAACAAAGTGTTTAAGTTCTGTGTCTTTGATCGTGCATAGAGCGCACGCGGCACTAGTGTAAAGACTCACTCACTGTGTCGTGGGACACTCAGCGTGGAACTGTGGACCCAGCCGACGTAAGACGCGTGACAAGGGGGGGTAGGCGGGTGCGCTGGGTTAGGGCTGCTGTGTGAGGATGTTATTGGATGCAAAAGAAATTGACCGGATGCCCTTCTTCCTGACGTCCAATCCATAGTTTTTTCGGGGAGAATCTAGCCTTTGGACACTAACCACCCACTATTGGCAAGGCCGCATTTTGCTGGATGGCCCGCCATTAGCTCTCAGAACTGACGCCCCTGTTATAGGTAGATCTTTTTCATTCTACCTGGTTAAGGCACGCTACCTTATACAGCTTACTGGTTAATACAGACTTCAATTTCTTGACTATTGGGGAGTTCGAGGACAATGGCTATGCAGCATAGTGTTTATGGAAAACCTGTATACATAAAAATATTTCTGTACTATGTATGCCAGCATTCCCTTCTCATGAGAAGCTGGAGTACCTTATTAGCTAGATGTATCCATTTCTTTATTATTAATGCAATCAGTATTAGAGATTTCATTTTATTTTGTTTTTCAAACAACAAACTTGTGGTTTAAATCCACCCTAGTTCTTTTTGTTTTCTGATCTTCAAATGTAGCATCAATGTCTTTCTCTCTCTATAGACAAGAAGCAAAAAGTTGTGTGAATTCCTCTTGTAATTGATAGCTTCACATCTCTAAAAGGTTGATTAAATATTTATTGATATTCTTTTGTTTACATAAATATGTTTAAAACTTCTAATGTCCCTAATGAAATGACTTAAAACTGTCTAAAATTAATAAAGAATCAAGCTATTAAAATTCATTGAATTAACGAGTTGTCTTGAAAGATGATTCATATTAATTTTGCTACTTGTTTCTATTTTCCCGCTGGTTGTGTACAAATTAAAGGGCATTATTGATGTCTAGCACTAGAAAACCCTATTCAAAAAATTCAGTTGATTTTAATTGTGCATTTGGTGTTATGACAGGTTGTTTTTGTAACCATATCAACAGGTTTTTTGCGGTAATTTTTTTTTTCTGTTTTGGACGAAAGAACAGAAAAATACATGAGCTTTTCTGTAAAGATGATTCAAATATGCATGACAGATTAAGCTCAACATCCACTACTAGGGCTTTTTGAGGTAAGTAAGGGGACAAGGCTTGTGGATCATGAAAATGTACCTTTAAGTTATTTCTGACCAGCGAGCTATCAAATCTGTGAAAGGGTTTACTTTGTGATATATTTCTGATACAGGCTATCTATACTCTGTTCGATCTCAAGGTTGGGGGTGACGTTCACTCAGTAGCGTAGCCAGGATTTTGTTAACGAGGGGGCACAGGAGTTGTGAAGTACCGACACGTGTGGTATTGTACTGCTGACAAAAATTTTTTTCTCTCTACGCTCGCCGGTTGACCCAATTTTTTTACAGGTGCCTCCAAAATCTGAAGGGGAGGGGGATGAAAACAAAATTTTCGCAACGCCAAAGATACAATGAAGCCGTTATAGTAACCGATTTTTTCGTGAAGCTCTATCATGCACCACGCGCTCAAAAAAAAAACTTACAGGCTTTTTAGGACAAATGTACCGACGGACCGTTATGGACCGACAAATATCTCGGTCGGAGGGGGGGGGTCGTGCCCCCTAACAGTTAGGGTTTTGCACCCGAGAAATTCATGCGTTCAACATTGAAATTGCAGCATTTATTGCAACGAACAAAGGCGGCGCAATCCAAAACGCAGAGCGAAGGCAAAGTCTTGTGTCAGTGACGTACCCCAAAACTTGAGACCTGACGAATTAAATGGTAATTGGCCACCTCTTGTATCACACAGGTTCACACGACTAAAATCCATATCCTATACGTTTATGTAGTAAAAGCAGTTATAAAACATGCCATTTTTCTCAATGTTGAAACTGGATACACTAACCATGAATTTCTTTGAGTTAATAGCATAAACCCAAAATTGTCGGGTTGGACAATTAAACTTGAGGAGAAAGTGTGATTGCCAGAGGGGGACACTAGTTTATAGCCCCTCATAAGTTGCAACTGTTCCTAGCCTATTGATAGATAGTCCCCTGCATAAAACGGTACACAAATCTTATACAAATGGAAGCAATGGTTTCTTGAAAAACAGGCCAGTCTCCAAATAAACCTCTGCTTATGATAAGCTCACAGTTTCAGCCAAAACACAAAAAATTTAGAAATTTTTGAGTACTCAATCAGACCGACCCGGGGGTTTGATTTAAAGGGATAATTTGGTCTGACATCGGTTGCAGGATGCATTGTTGTAGTGGTGTGGACCCAGACAGGATTTAGAATAATCTTATTTTACTGACTGCAAGCTGATGTCACAAGTGACCTATTTGCAAAATACACAGATAAAGATTTTGCGATTTTACTTTACTCTATACTGTTGATTAAACTTATATTCAATTAAACCTAGTTGAATTGCCAAAATAAGTTAAAAATCCAAATTTTTCTAAAAAAAAAAAACGAAAAAACTTAAAAAAAAAAACAATGTCGTCGCAATGCAAAAACGACAAATACAATTCAATGTTAAATAACAATACCTGCGCAGATTATTTCTGTGAAAAAATTGCGCAATACGTCACTATGTGAAAAACCAAATACCATCCTGTGGGCCTGTGGCAGAATGATGTTTGACAAATACACCTTTTGTGTTTGTCACAGAAAATGTAAGGTTTTGGAAATGCGTCACAAATACGTCAATCTTCTATTGAGCACTCAGAGTTTGAAATTGATTAATTTGGAGACTGTGCAAACAGAACTTACTAAGCAAAATTTTCTCAAAAGTAAAAAAAAAATGTTGAATATGTCACTATATGACCTGCCGATGATAGTATGTCCCTTATTATAGTACTGGGATGACAAACATTACGATGTAGGTGGGCAAACTCTGTTAACAATAATCACAGTAGGAACTTTGTCTGCAAAACATAGCCAGTGTAAAACAGTTCATGTATTTCAACCCGATTTGATGACTTGTATAGTAATTACAAAATCCGAATGTTTTACTTACTTGGTTACCATCATCAGATTCTGAATCGCTACTTTCATGATGTTCACCACCATTAAGGCCAAAAAAAGTGTTGTATTAGAGTACAAGAAATTTTCAAATAGGGTAGGCGGTTGCCTTTTTTTTTTAATAATGCACTACACTACATCAAATCATCACACTTAGTCTATGCAATGTTATTAAGTTGATACTTTGACTCTTATTGTTGAAAATCTTAAGGGAATTGCCAAGTTACACCAGAACCACAAAAATATTGAGAAAAAATCAGGGTAAAAAACAACTTGAAAATAATATTTCTGAAAATCAATAAAAAATTTAGGGTAGGTACTTTTAGCAGGGCTTGATTTTCAAAATTAGGTCATCGGGTTACTCCAATACCACTATTTTTTTTTTTTTGCCTAAATGCCGATTACAAACAGTCTCAGCTTGTCCAGCATTTGGAATCGCATGCCTTTGATGAATTAATGGACACTGTCACAACTCAACCAGATCTCCTTGTCAGAGGCTTACCAATTGTTGATTGTTATCAACCACAGTTAATAATTATGCAAATTAGCGCGTCCACGCCCTGCGCAGTTTTCACGGAAGTGCGTTTACGGGGTATGCGCTGTTCGTCACATTTACAACTTGGAGTACACGCAGGAAACAGGTGCAAACTGCAATCAACAGCAAACCCAAACTATCGATTTACTTTAGATTTTGGCTAAAATGTTACTTGCAAAAATTCCTCTTGAACTGGGAACATTTTGTGTTATATAAGTGAGAAATAATATCTTCCTCATCATACGATATTATGAGTTGTCATTAAGATGTTCCTTGTTGAAAGGGATTCAAACATGTTTTATCAGATTGGTTCATCAAAAGCAACACTCTCAGCCGCCCTGGCGGGATAAAAATACGGCGGACGCATGGATGCATCAGTGTTGATTTGTGATGAACCTCCTGTAACATGTTTAATCCCAAAATTTCACCATATGGGACCTGCATTCCTGCCTGTTATGGCATTTTGCCAGATTAAAACATGATTCACTTGGTCAATCTTGCTACATTTTAAAGGGTACCTGTTTTAAATACTTCATTGGATTACTTGACCCCAAATGCCGAATATTTCAACCCTACTGCATGGTGGAGCTGAAACTTGAATTTGCAAGCCCCATAGAGGCCCTATGTAAAAATAAATTGATCGACCAAATGGGGCCCATAGCATTTTAAACCAAACAGTCTTTTAGTCCTAAGATTCCAAATGTAACTGAGAAAAAATATTAGCTTTCTTTAGACACCACATATTGACCAATTTCCGGTAAATCTGGAGTTCTGGGGAAGAGGCTAATTTTTATCCGGCCATTGCCTTTAAAACTTCAACATTGTTTCAGGAGAATGGGAAGGATCATCAGTAGGTGTTGAAATAGTCCTGTGTAATCTACTTCCAGTAACTTCTATATCAACAACTTGTCGCATATTATTCAAAATTTTGTTCATGATGTAATACTATAGTGTGAGTAATAATTTCTTGGCCATGGCGTACGCGCGCGTTCCCTTGTTGCGTGAACTATGTCTACTTGCAACCCAGTGGGCGCCTTTTGGCGGGGAACGGGCTTGTACCTAGGAACTTGGCCAAGAAAATTATTACTCCAACTATATGTTTAGTTCGTGGTAGCCATACAGAAGGTACACCATTTACCGCCACACCTCCCTACACAGTACTTACTGGGGTTGTGCGATGTAAGTGACTGCAATAGGCTTCCAGAAGATACAGTTATTAGGGCTACTGATGCGTCTACTCTGCATTACCTACCCCAATGGCTAACCTGTAGTTGCCCACTAGTCAGAGAGAGGGTGATGTGGTGTAGTATAGTACTGGAGTAAGCACACAGCCTACCATATGTCCACGTAGCTACCCTTGCATTTACTACAGAGCCATTTTATAGTGGACAGAATGAGGGGCACTATCACATAATATTCTGTTTAAGCATTTTTTTGGTATTTTTTGAGAAAATCATTACAAATTTGAATCGGGCAAGCATCAAAAACTCCTATTACCCGCAACTCAATACAAAGCAAATATATGGCCAAGTGTCTAAAAAAGAGAAATACAGCGAGCTGAGAGCCTTAGCTACTCCATGATTATTCTTAGCTACTCATGACGTATTCCATGCAAATGCTATGCATTCTTTTCCATTTATCAGACAGCTTGACTGCATACAAACCAACGTCTGAAACCATACACATGGAGTTGTTTATGTCTCTTTAGAGTACCTTCGCGTTCCCTTGCAATCCTTAATTTGGTCGTCCATAAACGCAT
This sequence comes from Ophioderma brevispina, assembly GCA_023653785.1. Taxonomy (NCBI): domain Eukaryota; kingdom Metazoa; phylum Echinodermata; class Ophiuroidea; order Amphilepidida; family Ophiodermatidae; genus Ophioderma; species Ophioderma brevispina. The sequence goes on along the minus strand of JAMKCH010000258.1, from coordinate 840 downwards.
AAATTCATAATTTTCGGATGAAAAACCTTTCTTGTGCAATGAATTTTGATGAAATCAGTGTTGGTGCATGTGACCTTTGAGCCAGAAGTCAGGTGGGTTGTCACCTTGATAGAGGCCCCGTGGGTGATTTTTGTCTCGCCTGAACTTTGTTTCGCAGAGACTTAGTAATCGCTTTTCTGTCTGTCTGTCTGTCTGTCTGTCCTTGTATTGTGTCTCCTCGGCGTCCGTGTTCACTGCTTGTGTACAATATTATCTGGAGTTTTCCGTAATGGCTATGAATTAGTAACTTGGTGTAAAATAAGTCGGTCCACTATTCTCGACCGGATTAGCCTTTGGGCTTAAAATATCTAATTAAGTATCTAATTTGCATAATTAACGAATTTTCCCACAGGTGATTTTTACAAGTTTTCTGGAGTTCCGTAAGGCTATGATGATGTAACTTGGTGGAAGGGAGCGGGCTGGAGAGTTTCGAACTGAATTCGATTCGGGCGTAATTCGGGCAAATTAAGTATGCCAATGAAGTCTAATTAATATGCAAAAATCTGCGTAATTGCTAAATTTTGAAACGGTACTTTGATACTGAAAATTCCTTCACTGCAATGAACGCGTATCCTGGTGCGCATCTGGGGGGGTGTTGTGGGCTATTTGCGAAAGCGGGTTACTGCGCTTTGTAGCAATTAGCTAATTAATATGCGTAATTACTGATCACTGAAACAGTACACATCTGATAGGCAAATTTCCCTTCGCTGATTAAAGAATACTATGCCATGCATCTTTTTGGGTGAATCATAATGGGTCAAAGTGGCATTGGCGTACAATATGCTAATTAAGTGTCTAAAT